>JAVKPL010004834.1:0-22654 GCA_032173675.1 Gastrolobium villosum | reverse complement strand
TTAACTAGCAGAAAATATGCTTAGATACATATGACCTTTTTTAAAACCCACTAGAAAATTGTGAAACCAAACAATTAAGTAGTAGTTATTAGACATTGAACAATATGATGCCGATGAGTCTTTTGAAGAAGGGAGAATTTTGCTATTTTCAACCCATCTGAACATTTAAAACCAAATAGTAGATATTTTTCAGCCAAACAAAAATCTCAAGCTAGCTTCTTTATGTTGTCAATGGCATTCTTGGCCAACCATATAACACACAACAAGGGTAAACATCAAACCAAAAGTCATTGGTTTTTCCTTTTCTACAACTTTTGACACATGAGTTGAAATGACTGAGAAAAAGAATTACTGTCCAGCCTAAAAAGAGTGGGCCCCTCAAATTCAGCACCTAAAGCAATCTTTCCTCTGCTCAAAAATAGTTTATAGGGTAAATAACCTTTCGGTACTCAGCAAATTTTACGATGTCCGCTTTAGTCCCTAGAAAATAAGCTATTCGTGATCCCTAAGAAATTCAAAATAGACTCATTTTAGTCCTTTTAAGGGACCACAATTTCAACTAAATGGATCCATTTTGAATTTATTAGGACATGAATAGTCTTTTTATTTAATAGGGACTAAAACGGACATCGTGAAATTTGCTCAGGACTATATTACTCATTTTATTGAATAATAATTTCCATCAAGACTACCATTATTTCATCTCCCAATTTTATTTTATTTTTAGAAGTTAATGCTTTCGTATACATCTATGCTTTTTCATCTACAGAAGAATAAAGGCAAACCAAGTTCAAGTTCGAGTATTAATAGTAATTTCATGAGAACCCAAATGGGGAGTTCAATTTATTTTTCTAAAAAAAAGAAAGGGTCAAACTTTTTTAACTCAGTTCTCAAGAGAACAATCATGGTACAGCACTGAATCAGTGAGAGCTAAACCCATGTAGGAAAAAGCATAAGGGTGGTGTTGAGGGGAACCTGTATCTGAGTTTCATCGAAGAGCAAGGAGGTGGAGAAAGCAGCACACAGAGATTTCCATCTGAAAACCGTAGAAAAATGGACCTTGCTGTGTTGATCCTATGCATCATAACAGCAATAACAATCGATAGATTATTGCTTTCTATAACACCTCACAATTTAAAATTAAGTATTTAAAATGTTAAATGAGTGGTTAAGTGAAGAATTAGTGAAAATCCTAAAGATTAGGCCAAAATACAAAGAAAGGGAAAAATGGTAATTAACCCTAGGAAGGTAAAAATTGAGTAGAAGGTCTCAGATGGTAAAAATAATCATGGAAATGGATTCAGAACGAAAAATTGAGTGGATAGGCAAGTTTCAGAAAAATCAGTGAATAGTATTTTTCGCGGGTAAAAATACCGCGGTACGATTGCACCGTAAAACATGCCAGTCAAGTTTTGAGCTCTAGGTTTCAAATATTGATTATAAATGGTTTATAGAGTTAGGAAATATAAATTCTTATAAAATTTGATGGAATTAAGTCAGCGTGGGGAAGCGTCCCAACAACGCGCGCAATAGCTTAAAACAGTATTTTCTCCGAAGATTCATCTGATAAAGTATAAATAAGGGACAATGGTCAATGTTAGAAATTAGAGTTTCTAAACAAGTTTTGAATTTACGGACGTTTAGTGAAATCGGAGAGAAATTCGGATGAGTTTTAAATCGCGTGGGACCCACCCCACTTATAAGTCACTTAAGTACACATCACTTTATCACTATTCATCATCTCCCCACCTTCCTCTCTCTCCTCTTGCGCACAACACAGCCCTCCCCCACCATTTTTGTGCAAGTTTTTCTTTGATTCATAACTAAGTCATTTCTCAACCAAATCCAACAAAGTTTGTCTTGAATCTTGATGGAAAATACCTCATAAACACATTGGTGCCACTTTCAAGCCTTGAAATCGCGTGTGTGAGGAGATCAGGCCAGATTTCAGTCACGGTTTTGAGGATAATTTTGGTGTTCTTGGAGCTTCTAAGTGCTCTAATGGTGGAGTATTGTTAGGAGGAGTCTTATACCTACCATTTGGGTGAGTGTTCTTACATTTTAATTGGTTGAATGTGATGATTTGATTTTGAGACCTAAACTTTGCATGGTTGATGTGTGATGTTAGAGAGCTCAATTGAAAAATGTGTATTAGAGGATAATGTCTTAGAATGATGCATTAAAGCTAGAAATGCAATAAAAATCATTGAGGAAAAATGTGGATTTTTAACTTGAGAAAATTTGAGGTGTTATGATTTTGGAAGTTGAAAATGTGTTGGAGTTAGATTGATGAGTTGTTGTATGATTGTATGATGATATAATAGGATGATATGAGGTGTGGAGTGGTTAAAATTGATGGAAATTCCTTGGATGTGTACTAGTGTGCAATTCGGCATTAGACAAAAAGAGGTGAAATGATGTTGTTGAAATTGCTTGGATGATGTTTCATGTTATAAATGGTAATTAGATGGGTTGTGTGGTGGTTGGAAGGTTGGAAAACCAATAGAAAAATAATTGGGAGTGTTAAGTGTTGAAATGACATACAGTGAACTAATTAGCAAAATGGTGTTTAAAAGACGTAAAACGGCGAAAAGACACTTGAACCAGCCTTGTGGAAACCTATGGAAGTATAATAAAATGAGAAAGAAAATTTAGAAAAATAAATCTTTAATTAACACTAAGTTGGCCGAACCATCAAGAGAGGATGGGGAGGATTTCGTGCTTTTCGCGTTTTGTTGAATTTTGACGTATACTGATGGTTGTATATGTTTGCAAAGGTTGTCTCTAGACCTTGGTCTAATAGGCGAGCATCCTCTTGGAATAAGATAACATCAGAGGAAAAGCTGGAACAGTTCTTAGCTGAAGTGGATGAAAGAATCATTGAATCAGCAGGGAAGTTGTCCACCCCGCCCCCTACTGTTCCTGTTTTTGGAAGAGCGACACCATTGAGGCCTGTGAGGATGTCTCCAGGCTCCCAAATGTCAATGGAAGCATCTATTGAAGCTTCTGAGCATCTGGGCATCTATCCTCAAATTGAGTTGTGGCGTGACCAACTCAGGCAATGGTTTTCTTCAGTTTTGCTGAATCCTTTGCTTAACAAGATCGAGACAAGTCACATTCAGGTTCATTTTAATCTTCACAATTTCTTCTTTATGTTCGAAGCACAAAATAGCTGCTAAGATTTTCATATTCATAGGTTATGCAAGCAGCTGCTAAACTTGGTATTTCAATCACAATCACTCAAGTGGGCAATGACATGCTATCTACTGGAACCCCGGCTATCTGGCCAGCAACGAATAAGACTCCAGACTGGCAACCAGCACTGACTCTCAATGAAGATGTATTGCTTCATCATTTACATTCTACTCTTGCGCAGGCCATAGAGACTTCCAAATGTATGTTCCTTCACATTGGTCAATTAAATGTGATTTTCCGTTTTCCCAGTTTGATTATATTTGTTGATAGCTTGTGAGTTCTGACAATTTCCTGGTGGTCTATATTTGCATAAAGCAAATTTGCTTGTGTCTAATATGCAACAGTCCCCACAGCAGGCTTCTTTGGTTCCTATCATGCAGGATTGTGTGGATGCTATCTCTGAACACCAAAGACTTAAAGCCTTGGTTAAAGGAGAGTGGGTTAAAGGTTTGCTACCTCAAAGCAGTGTTCGCGCTAATTACACTGTTCAAAGGATCCGAGGTAGACACAGTTACGAATGTATTGCTTTTAACTGTCATAACTTTCGTCAGATTTCCTGTAATAAATGGAAGCATGACTTCATTAATACGAGATTGGTTTTATGGCCAACATACACCCATGTAATCTTACATAGTTACCTTGTCTGAATTTTCACAAAGCTTGCAGAAGGAACCTGCTTGAAGAATTATGAGTATCTTGGAAGTGGGGAAGTTTATGATAAAAAGAATAAAAAGTGGACCCTTGAGCTACCTTCTGATTCTCACTTGCTCTTGTATCTGTTCTGTGCTTTCCTAGAACATCCAAAGTGGATGCTACATGTGGATGCTATGTCTTCTGCTGGAGCTCATTCTAGCATAAATCCCTTATTCTTGGGAGTCCTTCCCCCAAAGGAAAGGTTTCCAGAGAAATACATTGTTGTAGTGTCTGTTGTCCCTTCTGTGCTGCACCCAGGAGCATGTATACTAGTAGTTGGAAAACAGGGTCCCCCACATTCTTCATGTTGACTTCAACTAAAGATTGAGTTCTGTATTTTCTTGTACCAACATTCTTCATGCTGACTTCAACTTCTGCAGTAAATCACATTCCTCATATTCCACCGCTTAAGAGTTACATAGTCTAGAATAATGGTGATAGTGATGGTTTCAAAATTTCCTGCTATGGTTGTGTGTAATATCATTACTACTGTTATGAATGTGTTTGGAGTGTGATGCGGTGAGCATTTTCGAAAATGTGGCCATAGAAGAAGAACATGAAAAATATTGTTTAGTAAAAACTTTGACAAATGCACTGTTATGAATCATTTAGTAATAATTGTTATTCAAGGGGTAAGATGAACTTACACTTAACAAGTCTTGCACACGTTATTAGCTGTTGATATCACTTGCATCTAACTAGTCACATGCAACTAATGAATTAGGACAGTTAAATGTACGTGATATTAATGATAATAATAAGTATAAGACATGTAAATTAATCCTTTCCGATATTCAATATCCAGTATTTCTCAGCTTAGTGTATGATCCATAATGTATGCCCATAAGCCTTTTTTGGTCTTGAGCTTTTTTTTTACTTTGTTCCCTTTTAAAAAGTACCCCTTTTAACGATCAAATTTTTTATAAAACAGTCATGATCATTGTTGTTAAAATCTCTCACTACGATTTTACGATTTTACGATTTTTTTTCACAGAACGATTTTACTAATATCCCAAACATTTTTACGATTTTTTATGACTTTTTTACATTACGATTTTACATTTTATGATTTTTTTAATCCCCTTCCGATTTTACTTAAGATCTCAATTTTAACAACCTTGGTTGTGATTATTGTGTTATTTGTAGTTGATTTACTAAAAAGTTAGTGGTTGTTATAAATAAATAAAAAAGTTAGTGGTAACATAAACATTAAAAGTCTTATTATGATTAAATTCACCCAAAAAAAGGTTTTCTAATGAAATAACCACTAGAAAATAACTATTTTGTCTATTATAGTTAATTAGTTACTCAAAAAGGTTTATTTTTATTTCATAAAAAAAAAGAGTATTTGTGCCGGAGGCATCTATCACACATTACTTTAGTCACCAAATTATTGAATGTTAGACCTGAAATTTCTTTTTTCCAGCATTGTTTTCCGAGATGAATGGATTGCTTTGAAAGATTTTGGCAACAAAAGTACATAGAAATATAATATGGAAGCTTTTATTCCTTGCATTCATGATCAATTCTGATGACCATAATTTTAGTTTGATAGATAAACATTACTTTTCGTTTTACAAACATTCTGCAAAGGAATCTCCAAGGGGCTCAGCAACAGGCAAAATCCAAGTAACTAGCATATTATCATTGCTCCTTGAAGAGCTCACGCCCAATGATCATTCTTCTGATCTCACTAGTTCCCGCCCCTATCTCGTAGAGTTTGGCATCTCTCAAGAGACGACCAGTTGGATACTCATTTACATAGCCATTCCCACCTAAGCATTGTATAGCCTGCAAATTTGGTAGATATAATATAAGCACTGAAAAATGTGAAAACAAGAACAAAAGCAGCAACTATAAACAATGCTAGCAACTTATTTTACCTGCAAAGCAACTTGAGTTGCTCTTTCAGCTGCACAAAGTATAGCTCCAGAAAAATCCTGAAATCAGTAGCCAAGATTTTTACAATGAATAGCCAAACAACCGTGGTTAAAAATAGAAAAATAGTAGAACTTTATAGCATTGAGGACCTGGCTGAAATTGGGGCCAGTAGAATTATGTTGAACCAATATCTTAGAGTAAGTTTATGCTTGAGTTTAAAAACAATTGCAGAAACAGGAACATATGCACACATTTCAAGACTGATGATTTATTCTATTATTAACATATCATGTCAGCATCATAATATTATAATTCACAGATGCCACTGCATACTGCACTCATACACCATGCAAAAAAGGACCCAAAATAAAATAAACGATAAAAAAAATGAAAAAAACAAAAACAAAAGAATAAAGGTTAATCCTTCCATCCAATACCGGTAAAATACGCGATATATATAGAAAATAGTCAATAATCCATTTAAAGAACCCAATGATGAAGCTTTCATTTTCAAGAAAAAAAAAAACTAATAATACTCTATTAACCACAAGATAAATATATGTTGAGGCACCTTTGGATCAATTTTTCCATTGTCACAGTCCTGAGCTACAGAATACACATAAGACCTGAAACGAAGAATGTTATCTACTGTCATTCAAACTTGTTTAGAAAGACAAAATAGCATCATGACATTATAATCATCTACCTTGATGACTGTAAAGAAGTATAAATGTCAGCAACTTTACCCTGGAACCAAATTTCAATTGACAGCTCGATGACTTAGAGTTACATACATTATACATGCAGGACAATTGCATACAAAAAATTGAGTTGTCCATAATATGAACATGTATAAATTGAAACTCCCCAATAGGACAACCAAACTGCTCTCTTTGTCGAACATAAGGAAGGACAACATCAAGACATGCCTGCATGACACCCAGTGGACCAGCTGCCAAAACAAGTCTCTCAAGTTCCAGTCCGGACATCATGACATAGACTCCTGAACAGAAAAAGGAAAAAAAAGGTATTACCAAGCTATGGTTGACACTTGACATATAATGAATAACAAAAGCGACCAGTGTTTACACTGTAAAAAATGAAAGAAAAGTTAATGGCCCTCTTTCATTAGAGAGAGCTTCTAATTTACACAAATTTATGTGTCAAGTGTGCTTGGAAAATGCTGCCACTATAAACCAAATTCTGGTTCAGAAGTAACAAAGATAAGAATATGTGTCAAGTGTGCTTGGAAAATGCTGCCACTATAAACCAAATTCTAGTTCAAAAGGAACAATTATAAGAACATAAGAAATATGCTATTTTCTTGATTTCTTTAAATGTTTTTACATTCTTATGAGAGAGAGAGAGAGAGAGAGAGAGAGAGACTGATGTGATAGATCAATGCAGGCATATTACGTAAGAACAATCACTGTCTTGCAACAAACTTTTGCAGGCTGGACTATGAACCAGTTTGGATTCACTTGCTTTTTAAAAATAAGTACTAGTGTTTTTTAGTGAGTTCGGATGCAATCTTCGAAGGGAAAAAAAAATGGAAGTGGAGTTACTCCTTATTTTAGAAGCAAATGATCCTAACTTCTGAAATAAGTGGAAGGATAAGTGGTTTCTAATATAAGTGCTTAAAGATTGTATCCAAATGCAAAAGTAAATTAGTCTTAAAAAAAGAAGATAAAATCCTTTAAAACAGAACTTAAAAATAAGCTCATTTTCTGTAAGTCTATCAAAACGAGCGCCACCAACAAATATAGAGATGATTTCATTTTAAAAATAAAAAAAACACTACAAAAGCAATTGCAAGACCTTTCCCTTCTTTCCCAAGAACATTTTCTTCTGCAACAAAGCAATTCTCAAAGACAAGCTCACATCTGCCCACATAATTCCATATTATCAATAAAAGCAAGGGAAAGTAGTTGGAAATGGATTACATATTGAAAAAAATTCATGGAACATGCATACATACGTATCGCTTCCTCGCATCCCAAGTTTATCCAATTTCTGGGCAGTACTGAATCTGTAGTCAAAAAAAAAAAAATGTCAGATTTTCATCTTTCATTTCTAATATTCTTACTCTAATCAAATGATTTATCTTTAAAGTGAGCCTTGCTCCTTTCAACTGTGTGAGAAGAAGAAAAAATTCTTGCTTACAGTACATAAATGTTATTTATGAGTGATAACGACTCTTTTTTTTCTCCTTCATTTTAAGAGAAGGAATTTTGCCCGCTATAGACTCAGGAATCAGATTTGAATAAGTGACGCTAAAAGGTTCAAGTAACCAGCCTTTTGTTTTGTACTAAAATCATTTTGCATTCCTGCTATACCAGAAAGTAAGCCCCACTACATGAGTCTAGAGTTAAATGATATGTGAGAAAATTTTGGTTTAAATATCCAGGAGCATGAATTACCACTTGTAAAGATTAACAGCATATCATTGGATTGGTCATAGCATATCATCACATTATTGCCAGGAATTAACCAAGTTGAAATACCGAGTTTTGTCCACTCAATATCATATAACTTGTTGTCAAGCTTCAGCGCAGTTACCCAGGCATTCCCTTCTTGATGATGAATGTCGTGATTCCTTTTGACCCAGCTGCTATGTCTGTTTTTGCATAGACAACCTGATTGAATTCAACAAAATCAAAAATGTGCTATGCATTCTCAGCATATGTCTAGACTATTAGATATCATTTTATAATAACTCGGAATCCAGTTTCCGCATATAAGCCATGGGTAAAGAAATTAGTCAAGAACACAAGACTGGTCCTGTAAGTTCTGCTGGATACCAGATAACGGTGAAGCACAACGAAATATGTGACCCACATTAAATATCTAAACAGATGGTTTACTTGGGACCCAGAACTATGATAAATATGCTTAGCATTTTTTCTTTAGTCTTTTTTCCCCATGCATGGTGTAATAAAGCCTTATGACATTCACCTTTTTCTTCATTATTCAGCAATCAAGTCCACAGATCATGATAATGATATGATGTTGATGGAAAGATAATCCATTGAAATTACAAATTGAGGAAAAATTGCTTTTTAATTTTTTAAAGGCAAATCAAACAAGAACACAGTCAATGCAAAGAGAATGGGAAAATGCAATGAAATTCAAAGAAACATACTAATGTTTGAGCAACTGGACCACTAGTGCACCACATCTTGTTCCCATTAAGTACATATCCCCCATCTACACGATCATCCTTGCATTTCATGCTGATAACATCAGAACCAGCTGCAGAAATAGCCCATTCACTTTAGAAAGACCTTGGAATAACTAAAAATGTAAGATACTATTGTTTAATTTCACACATCTTACAATTGGGCTCACTCATTGCCAAAGCTCCCACATGATCCCCAGAGATAAGCTTAAAAAATGAAGAACTTAGCCTATGAAGTATGAATATGTAGATAGACAGATACATAGAAATATTGTGAAAGATGACTAATGAGCATCAGAAATGGGTGGAAAGGTAATACTAACTACCAGCATTTTTGGTTTATAAAGTCAATCCTTACATATCATCGGCAATATATCATTTAAAATAAATAAGATTAAACAAGGCAGAACAAGAACCTTTGGCAAGTATTTCTATTTATGAGCAGGGTTTCCATTCCTCACCTAAACAAAAGTTACAAAACAGAAGCTGGCAATCCTGAAGACTCATCAGAACATCATCAAGCATACAATAAAAGAAACTTAAGTTCCCTTCAATTACCAGCTGATTGACACACAGGTTAGAATGAGCACCATAAGAAAGACCAACAGATGCTGAAGCACGGCTAATCTCTTCCATTGTTATACAGTGATACAAGTAACCAAGACTGAGCCCTCTATAGTCCTCTGCAAATAAGCAGAAATAGAATTGGAAAAAGTTTATTAGAATAAAAGACATGGTCATATCTCAAAGATGCCAAGTATACTAATCTGAAATTTAAAACACCCAAAGAAGAAAAATTTCATTGTAAATGAGGCTAGTCCACCTTACTCATTTGTTGAATAATACAGAAAGATAATGATTTGTAAATAAATGAACAGTTTCTACTCATAGCTTGTGAAATAAAATAGTATCTACACTTTCTTTGGGAAGGGGGATATTAGAGATATTTTTTCTTGTTGATTGAAAGTCATGTGCATCAGAATGAATTGCTTTATTAGCATTTATTATCTTCACAATAATCACACAAAATATAGGTGGAAAGAAAAAATGCCAAATGGAAATCACACCAGCAGATAACACCAACAACTTACAAATCTTAAAAATAAAATAAAAATTGACATTTAAGAAAATTAAAGCAGCATAGTTTAAAGAAGAAGAAAAAAAGGCTACCTGGTGCAGTAATCCCATGGAGATTAAATTCTCCCATGCTTTTCCATAAGTTAACCTCCTAAAATTAGATCAAAACATAATCAAACTGTCCAATACACTATGAGTTATGTTCATGGACGTGATAAAATAGATCCTCATACATACCTGTGGGAAATAATTTGTGTGATCTATTTTTGAAGCATGAGGGGCAATGTTTTCCGTTGCAAACTGAGCAACACTTTCTTTAAACTGTATCAAGGGATAACGTAGTTCACCTTTTAAGAAGCTATTACAGAAAATCATCTTAAAAATGAAATATAAAATGAAGTTTAACTAGCAGAAAATATGCTTAGATACAGATGACATTTTTTAAAACCCACTAGAAAATTGTGAAACCAAACAATTAAGTAGTAGTTATTAGACATTGAACAATATGATGTCGATGAGTCTTTTGAAGAAGGGAGAATTTTGCTATTTTCAACCCATCTGAACATTTAAAACCAAATAGTAGATATTTTCAGCCAAACAAAAATCTCAAGCTAGCTTCTGTATCTTGTCAATGGCATGCTTTGTTGGGTTTTTGCTCTTCCAGCGGCGGTGCACTCGTTTCTATGTGGTGGTCCTTCCCCTGGAGTTTCGGATTGATTTGACTTCGGGTGACGGCGCAGCAAACCTGACGGCTAGGGTTCTTCTTTCGCATCCTAGGGTTTCTCGCCAAAGGATTGGGTCCTTGGGCTTTTGGGCCCATTGAAACCCTAAAGGGGCTTGAGACATATATTATGGGTTAGGCGAAAGTCGAATTCCAAAGTTGTAACACTTTTTATTTTTGTTATTTTCTTTAAAATAGGAATGCCATGGATTAAAGTAATTAGATTTTATTATTTAATGCTTTTATTGATTGGTATGAATTATACGATCAATAACATGCTTTATTGCGATAACATGCCATATAGAATAGGTGGTGCCATATTGTTGCATAACTTATATGATTACATGAACATAATAGCTATTATGTCTTCAGCGACTAGTATGATAGTTATTATGGGATTATTTTGATTTTAAATTATCCTCAAAAAAAATTAATCAATAATTATTATGATTTTTTTAAAAAATCTAGATTAATAATGGAATTGATTAATTTTGGGTAATTAACATCAAGAAAAATAATCGTTATGGAAATTATTTTGATTTCAAATCATCCTCATAAATGATAATTATTATGATTGTTGCAATTTAGATTAATAATTAAATCAGCTATTTGGATGATTTAAATCTAGAAAAATAATTAAAGTAAATTTCCTAAGAGAATAGTTTATTTTGCGAGTAATTTGTGGGTTTTCTGAAATGGTCATGGAATAACACACGTTGCATACAGCATTCATGTATCATGATTGTGTGGAGCACACGCTGACGTAAAGTGACCAGATTTCAGGACCTTAATGATTTCAAAATTCAGATAAGCTAAGTGATGCACGTTCATCGGCGCTCTTGCTTACATAGTTTTTGAAATCAAACAAAGGATACTCTCAATTAAATAATTCTTGGAAATTAGAAAATAATGCTTATGTTGAATGGAAGGAGATTTAAATTAAGAAATTAATTTAACCTTCAAGCGCAATATAGGACCATTAATAAAATAATCATGTGAAGCCCCATCGGATAAGCATGATTGAATTTTATTAGATTGGACCTAAATAATTATGGGAGGAGATTTAAATTAAGAAATTAATTTAACCTCCAGGCGCATTGTGGGCCTATCAATAAAATAATCATGTGAAGCCCCAACGGATAAGCATGATTGGATTTTATTGGGTCTTAATAATTTCAAAATTTTAATAAAGTGTTGTACGACCCATCGTCGATAATACTAAGTTATTAAAGATGATTTTGAAATTAAAAAATAAATTCGACTGGCTTATGAAAATTCTCAAATAAAAATGTTGAATGGGTGAAGGTTTTAAAAATTAAATTAATTTTAAAACCTGCGGGCTCCATTTGTGGGTTTATTAGTGAAATGGTTATCGCTGAAGCCCCATCGGATAAGGATAATAATTTCACTAGATTAAATCTTAATAATTTCAAAATTTTAGTAAAGTATTGTGCGGCCCATCGTCGGCAATGCTTAGACACTAAGGATAATTTTGAAATTAAACAATGGTTAATTACATTCAATTTTGGTAAAATTGTTAACCCTCCCATCGAGGCTCTGGCAATGGCACTGAAGGCCCAAATAACAATTTTAGTTTTTAGAAGTGACTTGCCCATCGTAAGCCTTGTAAAGATAAACTAAAGGATTGTTAACAATAAACAAGAGTAGTTATGAGAATCTACTTGTACTTCATTTGTTTATTGCATTTTTGTTTGTAATTGTGTGCTTTATATGTTTTTTCAGAAAATATCTTATAAATGATTTTGAGTCAATAACCTCTAGATGGTACCAACTATGAATAAGTGAAAAGAAAATTTTTGATATTGTTCTAAAACATGGAAGCTAAAATTTGTCCTGACAATGCGAGGGCCATAGCAACCTGTAGAGGATGCGTCTAAGGAAACTAAGATGCATTTCTCAGATTGGGAAAGGGCAGATATGGTAGTCCCTGCTATATTATTGTCATTTTTCCAAATACTTGCAGAAGCAAGTGTACATGATTAAGAGTGGAGTAGAAATGCTTCAGACTCTTAATGACATGTTTGCTGCATCTAGCAGCTCTGCTAGACAGAATGCAGTCGATGCAGGTTTTGCTAAGAGTCTTGTTAAATCCAAAGGGAAACCCAAGGGTGGTAACAAGAACAAAACAACTTGGTTATCAGTTGTCAAACCAGTTGCTATGCAGAAGCCGCAAGGCAAGTTCTTCAAGTGCAGACGGAAGGGACACTGAAAGAAAAATTGTTTATAGGTGATGAAAAGAACCAGACATGGGCATATCAAGGCCTGATCAGTGACTGAATTATTGATTCAGGAATCACTGATTATGTTTGTTACTCTTTGCAGTAGTTCAAACATGGCATACCTGTCAACAATGGACATAGATATTTTAAGCTTAAAAATGGGAACTTGTGCCTGCATTTGCAGTAGGACAAGTTATTTATAAGACTATGGTTTTAGGTGATTGTTTATTTGTTCCAGATTTAAAGAGGAATTTAATTATTGTTAGTTGTTTTGATTAAAACATGGGTTGACAATGCAATTGATTCCTCAGTTACATTTCGAAGTTCATATTCGTCTTGTTTGTTCTGGTACATTATTTAAATAGTCTTTATTACCTTTGTCCTATACCCCCTGAATTTTTTGTGTTGACTGGAAAGGATGATGAACAAGGATTTTCACCAAAGAAGTAAAAGTTTCAAATGAAACATATCTTTGGCTTTTGTGATTGAGTCACATTATCTCAAGTAGGAAACATGTTTTAGTTAAAAGAGAGACTGAAAGTTCAAGAATCTTTTAACTAATAGTTACATGTTAGTCCTATTTGGAAGGTAAAATGACCAAGCAATCCTACAAGGGCCAAAAAGGTTTGCGCAACTATTCAACTGGAACTGGTTCATACTAATGTATGTGGACCAATTAGCGTTCAGACCAGAAGAGGTGATGAGTACTTCATTATATGAATGTTTGCTCTGGATTTGGACAGATGAACCTAGTGCGCCATAAGTCTAAAGCTTTTGGAAAATTTCAAGAGTTTTAAGTTTGAGGCAGAAAAGCATTTAGGAGTTCAAATCAAAACACTTTAGTCTACTAAAGTGTTTGGCTACCTGTCTGGTAAGTTCAGGTCTTACCTGATTTAAGAGGGGATAGTTTTCTTAACTGTCAACTCTAGGAATGCGTTAGTTGAATGATGTTGCGGTATGCAAAATTCAAACATTTCTAGATTTGGTGCAAATCATGTTCAGTTATTCATCTTTGCCAATGTTGTTCAAGGGAGATGCTTAGGAGAAGGAAATGTACCTTCTTAACTTGGTTCCGTCAAAGTTTGTTGTAATGACACTTAAAGAATTATGGAAAGGGTGCAAGCCCAGATCAAACCATATTCGGATTTAGGGCGCTACGGCACGCGTCCTACAACAAAAGTCAAATAAGATGGAATCTTGTATGGAAGAGTGCATATCTTTTGGCTACCCTAAGAGAACAAGGGATGATTTCTTATTTAGTCTTAAGGACAAGATAATCTAAGTGAGCATTCACATGATTTTCTTAAAGGAGGACTAGATGAGAAATTATAAGCTCTTAAGTTAGGTTATTCTTGATGAGATTTATCTCAGATCAAGAATTTCCATAATCTCTAGAAGCTTCATCCACTGTTCCCTTGATTGTTCAAGAGGGGATAGATATATCTCTAGGTGAACAAACAAGAGAACCGTAATTGGAAATTCAACATGATAATATATAAATGAAACTAGTAGAAATATTAGTATCACATGTAAAGGAATAATATCAAGGATAAGCGGATCCTCAAGAAATTGAAGATCCACCATTTGACCCACTCGTTGTTTTACCTATAAATACACAAAGTCTAGTGCAGTACATTCGTAGTGGGAGAGAACCTTGTTAACTCTCAAGTTGTCTCTTGTTGAGTGTCATTGATCCTACTAGTTACGATAATGCACTAGAAGATGTTGTTGATCAAGTATTGCTCAAGCTATGAACAATGAGATGAAATACTTGTATTTCAACTCCGTTTGGTCCTAGTAAAAACACCAAAAGGGGTAAAACCCACAAGGTGCATGTGGACATAAAAGGCAAAGATAGGAAGGACAGGAAGGTGAAAACCTTCAAAGCTAGCTTGGAGGTAATTTTTGCCAGATGCCATGCTTGAGTCTATCCAGATTTTCTTAGTTGCTATAAGTCTCAATTATGAGATTTCATTTTGGGAGTTGGATGTCAGGATATCTACATACAAAAACCAAAATGGTTTTGGGCAGGAACACACGGTATGCAAGTTGTGAAAGTCTATTTCATAGACTTAAGCAAGCATCCAGGTCTTGGAACATCAGTTTTGATCAGGTTATCAAAATTTCGATTTTGAGAGAAACTTGATGAATTTTTGTGTATTTGGATGTAAAGGATCCAACGGAAGACAGTAGATTTTATGGTACTTTATGTAGATGATATGCTCCTTATTGGAAACAACGTGGAGCTAATATCAAGCATAAAGAGTTGGCTAAGTTAGTGTTTTGGTATGAAAGTACTGAGGAAGCCAATTATATTCTTGGTATAAAACTTTTATGAGACCGGAAGAATAAGTTTTTGGCATCACCTCGGGCTACTTACATTGACAAAACTCTTGCCAAAATTCAACATGAGAATTCTAAGAGAAGAATGATAATTCTCAGATGTGGAATTCATGTTCTTAAGGAGTAACCAAAGACTTCTGAGAAGGAAGAATGCATGAGCAGGATATCTTATGCTTTGGCAAAGGTAGTCTCATGCATATCATGTTGGGCGTTAAACCAGACATCTGTCACGCAGTGGGAGTAGTGAGATGGTACCATTCTGGATATAGAGGAACACTAGATTATTGTTAAGCATGTACTCAAGTATCTTTGGAGAATGAGAGATTATGTGCTAGTATATTCTAGTGGGATTCTTGAAAAGCTGAGCTTTCACAGATTCAGTTATTTCAAGTGGATATTGACTCAAGAGATCAACCTTGAGCTATGAGTTTTTCATTAAACTCAGATAGCATTATAGGTGGATCTTGTAGACCCAGTTACTAAGAGTTTGTATGAACTTGTATTCAAGAGGCATGTTACTTCTTTGGGTCTTAGGAGGATCCCAGACTTGCATTAAGCAAGTGGGAGTTATTGGTTTCATTGTGCTCTTGGAGTAAGACAATGAAACAATAAACTCATTTTCTGAATTTCATAAATAAGGTTTTATTTCTTTATTTAGCGCACTATTTACAAACATTAAGGTCCGGATCAAATTGTGGAGTATATGATCATATGGATACGTTCATGGAGGACATGATCATAGGTTCTCACAATTAATGAACAGATTCACAGCTGTTAAATAAAGCTGGGCACTTTATTTAGGCTGCAATATTTTATGAAATGGTTTTGTCCGAATCATTGTAAAATATTGATGTGAATTAACATTCACATTGAAAGGATCAAGGTGAGATTTGATTAAGGTTGTTTTTCTGTCATAAGGTATCAAATCTCCAGTTAACTATAGTTATGTAATTGCTCTTAATCCTGAGTTTATTATAAATAGGTAGTCAAATAGTTTTCATTCTTTGATTTACCAACGGGTGAGGTTCGATCTATTGACGGCCAATAACTCGGTATTTTGGGAGTGAGATTATTTGATTATCGGTATTTATGAGATAAACAACATGGAATTTGTAGGATATGTCCCCTTGATATGTTTCGGTACTTGGATATTAAAGACACTGGCCAGTGCATGTAATCCATTAGAGAAACTATCATAGTCAAGGGAATAAATAATTGATTGAGTTACAGAAAACTTGTCAATCAATTATAGACATTATACAAAGGGGCGATGCATATTCATGTTATAAATGTCATTAATCTTGGAGTTCACGTTCGGGCTTTTAGTGGAGTAGCGCCGAATTAGATAATCCTTCAAAGATTATCAGGAGCCTTGATAAGTGACAAATGGTAGATCCCCAGACTAGCTTGAGACAAGGGATGGGTTGTATAATCAGATGATGATGGCTTATGGGCTACATAGTCTTGGGTTTATAAACTCAAGTTTGTGTCCAAAAGAGCAAGTGGGAGATTGTTGGGTATGCTCTTTATTCACTAAGCCCAATGGCTTTAGTGAGTGAGCCCAAAGACCAATTAACCCATGAAGCTTAGGGTTAATGGGATTGGGTAGGGGTATATAAGGACCTTTTTCTCCCTTGTGCCTCCTAGGGTTTCAGAAATCAGAAACAGAGAGGCAATGTTCATCATCTGAACGGTTGCCCACACAACTCCCTAATCCCCTTGAGTCATAGCCAGGAAGATCAACCGTAGAGCGGATTTTGCAACTATTCATGGTGCGTTGCTGCAGATCGTGAGGCTAGAGAAGGAGATCTGGACGTGAGGAATTGTCACGCTCGCTTCTTCACCCCAGGTAATCAAAGCGGTGTTCTTCATTCCTCATCGCATCGGTACGATTCGCTTCCACGTTTCTGATGATTTAACCTTCATGCTTGGCCAACCATATAACACAACAAGGCTAAACATCAAACCAAAAGTCATTGGTTTTTCCTTTTCTACAACTTTTGACACATAAGTTGAAATGACTGAGAAAAAGAATTACTGTCCAGCCTAAAAAGAGTGGGGCCCTCAAATTCAGCACCTAAAGCAATCTTTCCTCTGCTCAAAAATAGTTTATAGGGTAAATAACCTTTTCGGTACTCAGCAAATTTTACGATTTCCACTTTAGTCCCTAGAAAATAAGCTATTTGTGATCCCTAAAAAATTCAAAATAGACTCATTTTAGTCCTTCTGAGGGACCATAATTTCAACTAAATGGATCCATTTTGAATTTATTAGGACATGAATAGTCTTTTTATTTACTAGGGACTAAAACGGACATCGTGAAATTTTCTCAGGACTATATTACTCATTTTATTGATCATATAATAATTTCCATCAAGACTACCATTATTTCATCTCCCAATTTTATTTTATTTTTAAAAATTAATGCTTTCGTATACATCTGTGCTTTCATCTACAGAAGAATAATGGCAAACCAAGTTCAAGTTCGAGTATTAATAGTAACTTCATGAGAACCCAAATGGGGAGTTCAATTTATTTTTCTAAAAAAAATAAAGGGTCAAACTTTTTTAACCCAGTTCTCAAGAGAACAATCATGGTACAACACTGAATCAGTGACAGCTAAACCCATGTAGAAAAAAGCATAAGGGTGGTGTTGAGGGGAACCTGTATCTGAGTTTCATCAAAGAGCAAGGAGGTGGAGAAAGTGAAAGTAAACTAGCCTTTGATGGCCGATGCATGTAAGGTGTAAAAACAAAATTTTTACTGCGGAAACATACATGCACACATGGATTCATGCTTTAGGACAGCATGATGTTACCTTGTTTTTGGCCTGATCAGTCAGGGAGATCAGTTGTCAGGTCTGAAGGTTTCAAACCCTCTAATGGTGATCCACACCACCGTTCGTCTATGATGCAAGAACGCCTTCTTGAAAGCCACCAGATGATCACCACAATGAGGCTTGCCATGCGCACAAGTGGTGAAGGTGGAGGCTAGGTATTTTGTTTGGAAAGGTGTACTGAACTACCCTACAGAATGGTGCAAGTGATGAAGGAGTGTAGGCTAGGTTTTCTCAAAACCCTAAGTAGAGGAACTAATAATGCCTTGTTGTGCGCATACTAGGAGGAAGAGAGAAATGATAATTAAATGAAATTATCCTTTCAAATTGACTTGAAAGTGGCGCATGAATAAGGGAGGATAAGGTGTAGTTGTTGCAAAACAAATCTTGCCAACAACCTTCAATCTTATCCTCATGAAACTAAGTTAAAAACAATTCAAAATCAGATTCATAAACTATCATATAGTATCCATTTCATGCACATAATTCTGCCCTAAAAGGGGTCCAAATATATTGAGTAGTTGCATTCAAAATTTGAACCAACTCACCCACTTATTCTCTCAACTACCAAATCTGACTGGAGCTTTGTTTTAAGTGACAAGATGACATCCTTATCACCTAAGTGTGCGCCCCAAACAGCCCTAAGGTAATATCCAAAGATCTCTTCTTGATCCAAGGAATTTGTTCAAATAAGATCTTATCTTATCCTTTTGTTATGAAACAACTTTTCATAGCCAATTCAAATTCGAATTCAAACACTTGAATTCAAATGTTCAAAGAGTCAAATTCAAATTTTCAAATTTCAAATTCAAAATTCGAATTTCAAAATTTAAATTCCAAATTCCAATTTAAAATTTAAAATTTCAAATTCAAAATTCGAATTTCAAAATTCAAATTCCAAATTCAAATTTCAAATTTCAAATTTCAAATTTCAAATTCAAAATTCGAATTTCAAAATTCAAATTCCAAATTCCAATTTCAAAATTCAAATTTCCAATTCAAAATTCGAAATTCAAATGTTTCATTATTAATTTAATTAATTAAATTAATTAGTAATGGCTTGGACTATCCAAGCCCATTACTAAGCTCCATGCACCCTCCACCCATTTAGGTGGGCTTCCAAACAGCTTCTTGGGCTAACAACCATTATTAGGCCCAATACCTTTAAAGCTAGTTCATCATGATTACAAGGTGTTAATGTGTGATCCATTAGGTCCAACTTAGCTTCTAAAATAACTGGGCTTGGGCCCAACAAGCCCACAACCCAATTAATGACAAAACAGAGCACTAGCGATGCTTTGTTGCCCCAGAACTAGTCAGATTAATGACTTGATCATCCTATTGCACATATTTGGTTACCGTATGTATTTCCCTTCGTCTCGGTTATCTTCCCATTAACCTAGGGTAAGGAAATGTATCAACCCCTGCAGTTTAGGGTAAGCTTTATTCGAAATAGGGAATCTTCAATTTACTGACTCTAAAGGCAGATCATCTCATGATCTATTTTACTATGCATAGATTTCCGAGTCCCTGTAAATGTCATCTCGATTTCTCCGGTTTACAGATAACCTAATCTCTCACAGAGATTTGACGAATTCCTTCAGCTTATTACCCTAGCCCTGTGCCCTTTAAGGACACGCCCAACAGTATACCTATGAGTCTCCATGTTTCAGGCAGACGAGGCATACAATCAAAACATGCCTTCAAGAACACAGTCTAGGTAATAACTTCTGGTCTAAGGAAAGACATACCCAAACATAAAGAGATTACTCTAATGACACTATCTGTGAGTTTTCCTCATAGAGTCTCTTTTTGGGTCTGTTCAGTGCGAGCTATACTCTTATAGGTCCACCCACGACTTTAGCTAAGATATCTCCATATCTGCAGCTCATGAGGTCTTTACCTTGTATCCATATACAAGTAGATAAGTCGTACCAGTCTTACCCGAGATCACTGATCCCCAAACTCAGTGTCTCTAGACTAGGAACATATAATTAGGAATAGACATGCAATATCCTTGAATCCTCATGATCGTGATCTCATCACAGATACTCAAGAGATACTTGTTCTATTCCAAGGGGTTTATCCAGTTCGTTCATATAATATTTAACAATAATATCGAGACACAATATGAAACTGAATAAATAGTGCTTTCATTTATTTACGACAAACAAAGTTCTACATCTAGTGTCCTTTATTTAATCAAAAGATTGTCTCTAGGACACCCATATACTAACAAGCTCCCACTTGGCCTAGAGCCAATCAGACCTAAGTCGTATGCCCAAAGCCTCATAATGACTATCATGTTTTCTCTGAGAAACAACCTTTGTCAGAGAATCGGCCAGGTTATCGTCTGTGGGAGCATAATCCATATTTACATCATTCCTATCAATGATTTCTCTAATCAAATGACATTTTTGCGGAGCACGTGTTTAGATCTTTGATGAGACCTAGTTCCTTTGACTGCACAATGGCTCCTGTGTTGTCACAAAGCAACTGTATGGGCTCATCCACGCTTGGAACCACCCTTAGTTCATTTGTGAACTTCTTGATCCACACGGCCTCCTTAGCTGCTTCTGAAGCAGCTATGTATTCAGTCTCTGTCGTTGAATCTGCTGTTGTCTCCTGCTTGGAACTCTTCCAAGACACTGCCCCACCATTTAAGGTGAATACGAATCCTGACTGTGACTTGCAGTCATCTTTGTCACTCTGAAAGCTGGCATCAGTGAACCCTTTCACTGTTAACTCATTAACCCCACCATAGACCAGAAACGCATCCTTAGTTCTTCTTAAGTATTTAAGGATGGTTTTGACTGCCGTCCAGTGACCCTCTCCAGGGTCTGACTAGTATCTGCTCGTAATGCTTAAAGCATATAAGACATCTGTTCTCGTACATATCATGGCAAACATGATGGATCCAATAGCCGAAGCGTATGGAATTCCATTCATGCGATCCTTCTCAGGCGGTGACTTAGGGCACATAGCCCTTGATAGGTGTACCCCATGAGTGACAGGAAGAAAACCCCTTTTCGACTCTTCCATGCTAAACCTCTTTAGCATCTTGTCAACGTACGTGGATTGAGATAAACCTAGCAGCCTCTTGGATCTATCTCTATAGATCTTTATACCAAGTATAAAGGCTGCCTCTCCCAAATCCTTCATGGTGAAGTTTTCTGAAAGCCACTCTTTCATTATTTTTAATGTGGGGATGTCATTTCCTATTAGCAATATGTCATCTACATAAAGCACTAGGAAGACGACATTACTCCCACTAAACTTCCTGTAAACACAAGGTTCATCCTCGTTCTTGATAAAACTGTTACTCTTAACGACTTCATCAAAAAGTATATTTCAGCTCCTTGATGCTTGCTTTAGCCCAAATATTGACCTTTGTAGTTTGCATACCATATGCTCCTGATCTTTGATTTCAAAGCCTTCAGGTTGTGTCATGTACACTTCCTCCTTCAAGAACCCATTCAAGAAGGCGGTCTTGACATCCATTTGCCAAATTTCATAGTCATGGTATACTGCTATTGCAAGCATGATCCTAATAGATTTGACAATAGCAACTGGTG
Organism: Gastrolobium villosum; assembly: GCA_032173675.1. NCBI lineage: Eukaryota > Viridiplantae > Streptophyta > Magnoliopsida > Fabales > Fabaceae > Gastrolobium > Gastrolobium villosum. Next base: position 915 of record JAVKPL010004834.1, on the reverse strand, counting down.
AGAAAGTTTCATCATAGTCAACTCCTTATCTTTGACGATACCCTTTCGCCACCAACCTAGCTTTGTAGGTCTGAACGTTGCCATCTGCATCAGTCTTTCTTTTAAAGACCAATTTATTTCCGATAGGAACTATTCCTTGCGGTTTAGGAACCAAGGTCTGTACCTTGTTCCGATACATCGAAACCATTTCAGATTCCATGGCTTCAAGCCATCTAGAGGAGTCAACACCCTTGACTGCCTCCTCGTAGTTACTTGGTTCATCATCCTCAACAGTTTGCTGATTCTCAATCACAAACCCATACCTCTCAGGTGGATGGATGACCCTCGTAGATCTACGGAGTTGTGTGTTTACTTCTCCATTGGAGAACATCGCCTGCGGACCAGACTCGGGTTCCTCAATCTGTTTTTGTGGATCTAGATTTAGTACTCTTAGCACTAAGCTTGTCTGATGTCAACGCTTCACATAAGCCAGCCACTCCCATATCCTGAGGTAACCAGGTTGGGTCTCTTACCACTCCATATCTCATATGGTGTGGTCTGAACAGATTGTAGATTGGTACCCTATTAGAAGGTATGCAGCTGTGTCTAAGGCATATCCCCAAAATGATTTTGGAAGTTGAGTCTCACTCATCATAGACCTAACCATGTCTAACAAGGTCCTGTTTCTCCTTTCGGAGACACCATTTTGGTGTGGTGTGTAAGGAGCAGTAAGTTGTGAGAGAATTCCATTTTCTCTGAGATAATCCTTGTAACTCGTGGCTCAATATTCACCACCACGATCTGATCGTAATGTCTTAATCATCTTGCCATGCTGTTTCTCCACTTCATTCCTAGTCTCTTTGCTTGCTTTTTAAAGCTTCAATTTATATCTCATTAGGTATATATACCCAAATCTCGATTTGCTCAATCCGTAAG
>JAVKPL010004833.1:0-22814 GCA_032173675.1 Gastrolobium villosum | reverse complement strand
ACAAATAACTAAAGAAACTCCATAACATTTTGGAGGGACAAAATTACAAAATTTAAATTACAAATACACTTGTAAATTAAAATGCGCGATTACACATTAATTTAAAATTCAAAAAATTCAAATCCGGGCACCATGACCATCCCCTTCCTGTTTGTACATGAAAAGTTCAAAACTTGCAAACACAAACATTATATTATCACATAACATTTTCACATGTATTTTGACATTTAACATTTAAACATCTAAATAACATCAAGATTCATAATCTTAAATTTCTCATTGGCCGAATTTAAAAACAATTTCAATTCAAATTTTGTTAATTCTTTCTCAAAGAAAACAAAATTAAACCATGCATGTAGCCATGAACCCCTACATGGCCGAATCATATAGGTGACTATATGATAAATTTTGTCACAAAATTTCATGCATATAAACATGACACAATTAATGGAGAAAATAAGAAATCATTCAAGGTACTTCTTAGTACCCTCCATGGCCGAATCTACCCTTTCAAAAAGGGTGTTCCTTTTTAAACTTTCATAAAGAAAAAGAAACTAAACCATGATGCATAATGTTTTATGAACACAGAATCAAATTTACATGTTCATAAAAAAAAAACTTTAACACTTTAAAGGATTTGTGATTCAAAATCCATATGCAGAATTTAAACTTTAACCCTTTAAAGATTTTTGACCGTGAAAAACTCCTTTCACAAACAAGGTACCATCACCCGTCGATGGTAAAGCAACCTGGCTCTGATACCACTTGAAAGTAAACTGGCCTTTGAAGGCCGATGCATGTAAGGTGTAAAACAAAAATTTTACTGCGGAACATACATGCACACATAGGTTCATGCTTTAAGACAGCATGATGTTACCTTGTTTTTGGCCTGATCAGTCAGGGAGATCAGATGTCAGGCTTGAAGGGTTCAAACCCTCTAATGGTGATCCACACCACCGTTCGTCAATGATGCAAGAACCCTTTCTTGAAAGCCACCAGATGAACACCACAGTGAGGCTTGCTATGCGCACAAGTGGTGAAGGTGGAGGCTAGGTATTCTGTTTGGAAAGGTGTAGTGAACTACCCTACAGAATGGTGCATAGATGGAGGAGAGTTGGCTAGGTTTTTCACAAAAACCCCAAGGTGAGGAACAAGTGTTATGCGCACACTTGGAGAGGAGGAGGGATTTAAATCATTCAAAATGAAAACAAAATTTCAAAACCATTTGAAATTTGCGCATGGATTAGGGAGGATAAGGTGGAGCTGTTGCAAAACAAATTTTGCCAACAACCTCCAATCTTATCCACATGAAATTAAGTTCAAAATAATTTAAACTTAAATTCATAAACTATCATATAGTATATACTTTTCATGCGCATAATTCAGCCCTAGAAAGGGTCCAAATATATTGAGTAGTTGCATTCAAAATTTGAATCAACTCACCCACTGATTCCTTCAACCACCAAATCTGAATGGAGGTTTGTTTTAAGTGATAAGATGACATTCTTATCACTTAAACTTGCGCACCAAACAGCCAAGGAAGTGCTTCCAAAGATGCTTCTTGATCCAAGGAATATGCTCCAATAAGATCCTGTCTTATCCTTTTGTTATGAAACAACTTTTCAAAACCAATTCAAATTCGAATTCAAACACTTGAATTCAAACGTTCAAACATTCAAATTCAAAATTCAAAATTCGAATTTCAAAATTCAAATCCAAATTCAAATTTCAAAATTCAAATTTCAAATTTCAAATTCAAAATTCGAATTTCGAAATTCAAATTCTAAATTCAAATTTCAAAATTCAAATTTCAAATTAAAAATTCGAAATTCAAATATTTGATTATTAATTTAACTAATTAAATTAATTAGTAATGGCTTGGACTATCCAAGCCCATTACTAAACTCCATGCACCACCCACCCATTTAGGTGGGCTTCCAAACAGCTTCTTGGGCTAACAACCATTATTAGGCCCAATACCTTTAAAGCTAGTCCATCAAGACTAAAAGGTGTTAGTGTGTGACCCATTAGGTCCAACTTAGCTTCTGACATAACTGGGCTTGGGCCCAACAAGCCCACAACCCAATTAATGACAACACAGAGCACTAGCAATGCTTTGTTGCCCCAGAACTAGTCAGATTAATGACTTGATCAACCTATTGCACATATTTGGTTACCGTATGTATTTCCCTTCGTCTCGGTTATCTTCCCATTAACCTAGGGTAAGGAAATGTATCAACCCCTGCGGTTTAGGGTAAGCTTTATTCGAAATAGGGAATCTTCAATTTACTGACTCTAAAGGCAGATCATCTCATGATCTCTTTTACTATGCATAGATTCCCGAGTCCCTGTAAATGTCATCCTGATTTCTCCGGTTTACAGATAACCTAACCTCTCACAGAGATTTGACGAATTCCTTCAGCTTATTACCCTAGCCCTGTGCTCTTTAAGGACACGCCCAACAGTATACCTATGAGTCTCCATGTTTCAGGCAGACGAGGCATACAATCAAAACATGCCTTCAAGAACACAGTCTAGGTAATAACTTCTGGTCTAAGGAAAGACATACCCAAACATAAAGAGATTACTCTAATGACACTATCTGTGAGATTTCCTCATAGAGTCTCTTTTGGGTCTGTTCAGTGCGAGCTATACTCTTATAGGTCCACCCACGACTTTAGCTAAGATATCTCCATATCTGCAGCTCATGAGGTCTTTACCTTGTATCCATATACAAGTAGATAAGTCGTACTAGTCTTTACTCGAGATCACTGATCCCCAAACTCAGTGTCTCTAGACTAGGAACATATAATTAGGAATAGACATGCAATATCCTTCAATCCTCATGATCGTGATCTCATCACAGATACTCAAGAGATACATGTTCTATTCCAAGGGGTTTATCCAGTTCGTTCATATAATATTAACAGTAATATCGAGACACAATATGAAACTGAATAAATAGTGCTTTCATTTATTTGCGACAAACAAAGTTCTACATCTAGTGTCCTCTATTTAATCAAAAGATTGTCTCTAGGACACCCATATGCTAACACATATCTCCCTCCATAGAGGTCCGATAGGGACGTGACATACGCCGTTTTAAAGCTTGAGATGTCCCCTACATTGAGTCAAAATATTAGAATTTTATGAGTTGTACGCAGCCCTGTGGAGGTCAGTGAACACAGCTTCCCAGTTTTGCCCTGCACTTGGGGGCTGTTCTGGACCAGTTTTGGGAATTTTATTCCCTCTTTGTTTCTTAGTCAAATTAAGCGTATGATATATCAAATTAAAGATTGGGGTATCTAGTTTATGGTGTAAAAATTTGAGAGCAATTAGATAAGTGGATTCATTGCAGTAATTCTGGGAGTGAAGGATGTTTGGAGCTGTTTTGGGGCTGGTTGGCAATTCTGCTAGTCCAACTTCAAACGGCGATAACCGGAGCAAACGAGCTCGGAATCGAGCTTGTGATAGCTTCCTAGAAAGGTAATTAAGTAAGAAAGAAAGATAGCAAGATATGAAGGACTGGGATTTTGCTGTGCGTCCACATAAATTCAGAGACCGAACCCTATTCGGATAGGTAGAAAACGTAAAATTGTGAAATTAGCTAAGTGGGTTTATGGGGACCCCTTAGTGACTTATAATAAATAAAGCACGTTATAAAAATAGTTTAGATAAGTATTCCGCAAGAGTTTACAGATATGGTCACAACTTTTTATTATTACGATTTTTATGGTTTTAAATGTTCGCGTAATAATCAGAAAAAGTTTATTCGCATTTTTATAAATGAATTGTTGTGATTGTAACTGCACTTAATATCATAATCAATGTTAACAATACCGGTACGTAACGGGCTGTTACATTTTGTGGTATCAGAGTAGTTTTGTAAGGAAACTCTGATAAGGTATAGTTGTGTTATGTGCTGCAAAGTTGTATGTAGATTCTTATCGATTACTGCATATGTGATTCCTTAGTGTGAGTTTGATCAACCCATTCCTTTGTGTTACATGCGTAGTCATCATAAGAAGCCTGCGTAGAAACCTTGGAGCACCGAATGTAAATCTTTAGCCAGATGTTGTGGCTGCAGTGTTAACTGCTCCATGGACAAGAGATGGTAATAAGTAAAATACGAATATTAGAGGACTAAAGGAAAACATACTTAAATATTTTTTTTGACTTTTGATGAAATTTATAAAAATCGTATTAAGTAAAAGTTGTAAATAAATTTATGATATGTACAGTATTAGCATAGACGAACTTTGTAGTACGGTGAATAATAAACACATGATTGAGATGAGTTTATGTGATTGGTGAAATTTCCAAGTATATGTGTAGTATAGTAAGACAATTATGTACAAGTGGACTAGGTGAATAGACTTCATCAAAGTGAGAGATTTAGAACCTGAGGGATTTTTGAAAAATGAGAACAGATATGCGTAGGTGTGGGTTAAATATGTTTGATTAGAAGTTATGAGACGAGGATAGATGGTGTACACTTGAATAAATTGAGATGGTTAATGTAGAGAAACAAGTGGAATATTTTATGTATAATCCTAAGGGGTTTAACCACTTGAAATTATTATGTTAGTAAAGTGTTAATTGAAATACGGGATTGAAATCCATAAAGAGGTAGTGTTGATTAAACATAGGTGAGATGAATTAATTATGTGTTATATGTATAAGGAAAAGTGAAGGAATCGCCATGGATGACATAAGATAAATGTACAATGACGGCACTATTGCAGTTAATGAACGTCTAATCAAATTGAAAGACTTGTCAATGATAAAATGGATAGGATGGTTGAATTGTATAATCACATGTAAGATAGTAGGGAGAATTGTAAAAAAAATTTATGATCTAGTGATCTGTATTTATATACTACTAATAGTAGTGTGCTTGTGAAATCATTAGGTATTTGATACGGACTGATAGACAAAGTGAAGGTATTTTCAATGTGATGAATATTCTACATCCACCAAGGGTGGAAGTGATCAGGAAAATTGATGGGTTGCTCTATAGTATGGAGTATAGGTTTATGTGAGCCGTAGCAGAGAATGGATTAAAGCGGTGACAGGATTTTGTGGGTTATTGCTGTACAACAATAAGGTGAGATGGTATGATAGAGAATGAGCTAAGGTACAACCTAATGGGAAATCATGTGATTAGTATATGAACTAAGTTGCAACAAAGTGCGAAATTAAGTGGTTAGCGAAAGAACTGATGTGCAAAATGTGCATAGGGTGTGAAATTATGTGTTTAGCAAAAGAGCTAATGTGTAATGTCAAAACGAAAATGATAATATTAGTTAATGAGCTTAGGTATAATTGTCAGTGCAAGGACTGACGAGTAGTTTTCAGTGCAAGGACTGATGTAGAGTTTTAGTGCAAAGACTAATGGAAAATTCTCAGTGTAAGGACTAAGGTAGAATTTCGATGCAGTGACTAATGTAAATTTCAGTGCAAGGATTGAGGTGAAGTCAGTTCTCTGTTATTGGACGGAGATGATTAGAGATCCCTGTGTGATGGGAAATATGATTCTTATCTTAAGAGATGTGAGATGTGTACAGAACTTTGAGAAAAGTGTAGGATTCATGGAGTAGAAATTATGTTATGAACTGTGCCAGGTGAGTAGTCAAAGTTAAAGAGTAAACAATCTTTGAGAAGAATGATCAAGGAAGAAACAGTGCACCATAAGTACATGCGATATGATTATTATACTACTACTATGATTATGAGGGTAGCCCCATGTGGTTATACAAAACAGTTTTGCCGTTATATACGGGTATGATACAGACACCAAATGGACTGGGTCCATATGTAATCTGGTGTGTACTAGGTACACGTTGGCTGTTATATACAGATGTATTATGAATATAAATTCCTCTGTGCACTGGGTGCATGTTGTAAGACGTGATAGTATGGGTATCTCCGTGCGGATTATGTTCCCGGAGACTATTATTTGCTTATAAGAGTAATGTGAGACAAGGAAGTGTTCCGCATTGGTGTAACTGTTAGTGTAGTAGAGATATGTGGTATAAATGCACGAAGAAGAAACATATGGGGGATGCTCCTAGAATAGGGTCAACTAGTGGTAAGATATTATTACGGCATGGATCATATAGGTGGATTCTCTGATCGGTGGGTCATTACATCTGGGGCCCTTAGGACAACAAGAGCTTGAGGGGTTAAACCTGTGAATGTTGTTACCCACCGTATTGGGAGAGTTTTGCCATGTGATTAACGTAAGATGTGAGGTCATGTAATTGTAAGTGGACAATAGTATGTCAAATTTGGATGTAAGATGTGAGGCATAGGGTGTAAGAGTTTCGAAGTGTGATGTGTAAAGTAAGTCTGGTGAAATAATTTTTGGCTCTAAGGGAGGTACCAAGTTAGTTGGAATTATTGCCTTATGATACAAATAGCAACGTGTTAACATTGATGAATTGAGTGAAGGTTGTGTTAGAAGGGACTAATGAGGAATAAAGGTGTAGTTAGGATGGTGGCCTGATGGCCTTTCATGATAAGTTAGTTGTTATGGAATTAGGTAAAAATATTTAATAAGGATCAGTAATGTAAATTATGATGATTAAATAAGTGTTGATAACTCGATGGAGTGACTTGGAGCACGGTATGCGATAAGTGAGGGAGATACATCCTTTGGAGATACACAATATTGATAAAATGTTTGAAATTTGTTTAAGGATGAAAGTAGTGCCAGGTGATAAAGTGAATGTGTTTAGAGATTACCAATATGACGAGACTTATATGTGAGGATAATGATATAGTATTTTAAGTGGGACATCCATTATTAAGTTACGATGATTACGAAGAAGTGGTATAAATAAGTGGAACGTATGGTTAAATTGCAACATCAGAATGAAATGAAAAGTTAAAAACAGTTAGTGGGTGAAAATATTAAACATGAGGCCTCGATGTGGAGGTCATTGATGAGTGTTGTGTTTAGACTGTGAGAGGTCTGAGTATGGAGTTGAGCTGACTGAGTTGATAAAGTTGAGCTGGTTAAGTTAATGAAGAGAGTAACAGAGAGTGTAAATTATGAATATGATTTGTAGATGGAAAAATTCAGGAGTGTGTTTGTGGTTAAAGGACCTTAAATAGTTAATCGGAAATATAAACTATTGTGAGAATTGTTAGTTTCGTATCACAAAGACAAAGATATAGTTGTGAGTAACTAAGAAGAGGTGAAGACACATGACAAGGAAAATTAAAGTATATGAGTATAGAATTTAATATAAGTCAGAATTATAGGATACGACAAAGTGCCTTCGAAACTAGAAAGTACGTGCTTAGGTGGAAGCCAAGAAAACAACGAAATGATGAGAGTAGTAACAGTAATGGAAAGGACTAATAGGTTTGGGTATGGTTGAAACAGTGAGGACAGCAAAAAGAGTTAAGTACTAAAGAAATTGTGAGTTGGAAACACTCCAGGAATAACTAGTGAATGTACATGAGAACGGTTAGAGCCTAGTATGGAAACGACTAGAGATTTTTGGGAACGATATTGGGTCAGAAAGATAGATAAAGATGAGAATGAGATGAAGTGAGACATAAAAATTGTAATGTGGTCATATATTACCTATTATTGGTGAAAGTGTAACCGTAAGCCATGAAGAGCTTAAAGTATTGTGAATTAAAGGTCGTGGCACCATAAGTGACAAGTTGTAAAATGAGTATATTATGAACTACAATTAACGAAAATGCAACAGTGGTTTAAGAAAACATTGGAAATATAATGAATTAAGGGGCCAGATCCCCGAAATTATCAAGTTTATGAAGGATTAGGTAATGATGGATACCACAAAAATGAGATTATGCCTGTGAAGAATGTAAAATTGTAAAGATGCACGCCTAAGAAGGCTAGTCGAGAGTGGAAAGATGAGATTCTCCGATTACACCTCGTGTTACGAGATCGTTAAGATGTTAATTTTGCGGATAAAATTCTAAAAAGGTGGGGTGATTATAACACCTCACAATTCTAAATTAAGTATTAAAATATTAAGTGAGCAATTAAGGGAAGAACTAGTGAAAATCATGAAGATTAGGCCAAAATACAAAGAAAGGGCAAAACGATAATTAGCCAACACACAACCCTAGGAAGACAAAATTTGAGTAGAAGTTCTCAGATGGTAAAAATAACCCTGGAAATGGATTCAGAACGAAAAATTGAGTGGATAGGCAAGTTTCAGAAAAATCAGTTAATGGTGTTTTTCGCAGGTAAAAATACCGCGGTATAATTGCACCGTAAAATGTGCCGATTGAGTTTTGAGCTCTAGGTTTCAAATATGAGTTATAAATGGTGTATTGAGTTTGGAAATATGATTTCTGATAATATTTGATGGAATTAAGTAGGTTTGGGGAAGTGTGCCAACGTCGCGCGCAATAGCTTAAAACAATATTTTCTCCGAACGACCGGAAACCTTCGGATTCATCTGATCAAGTATAATTAAAGGACATTAGTTAACGTTAAAAATTTGAGTTTCTAAATAGGTTGTGAATTTTTGGACGTTTAGTGAAAGTTCGGATGAATTTTAAATCGCGCGAGGTGGCGTGGGACCCACCCACTTAAGCTCCACTTAAGCCACCTCATCCTTCACTATTCATCATCACCTTCTTTCCTCTCCTTTCAACCCAAACCCGCGCCCCCCTCTCTTTCTCCCCAAATTTCTTTCAAATCTTCTCCTCACTTTAATCCATCAAAACCTAGCCAAATCCTTTGAAGTTTGACTTGAAATTCATTGGAAATTGTCTTCTAAAGCCATTGGTGGCATCCTTGAACCATGAAAGTGACTAGATTTTGAGATCATCCCCCCACAAGTCCGCGGCCCACTTGGTGAAAATTATGTTCTTGGAGCTTTTAAATGCTCCAATGGTGGAGTATGCTTGGGTGGAGTCTTATACCTAGCTTGTGAGTAAGTTTCTACACCTTTTGATGGTTGATTCTTGTGATTGAATTTATGAACCCTAAAGAGGGATTTTGTGATTGGTGATGTTAGAGAGCTCAATTGGAAAATGTGTATTAGATGATAATACTCTAGAATGACGTGTTAAAGCTAGAAATGCCATGAAGAATTTTGGTGAAAAAAATGGATTTTTAACTTAGAGAAATTTTGGTGGTTATGACTTTGGATTTTTGGAAATGTGTTAGGATGTATTGGTGAGTTGTTGGATGATTGTATGTTGATATAATGGTGTTGTATGGAGTGTTGAATGATTAAAAATTGAGTGAGAATTCATTAGAAAGTCCAAGTGTGCAAATCGGCCATAGAGAGAGTTTTAGGAAATTGATGTTGTTTATGTTGATGGGATGATATATCAAGTGTTACATGGTATTAAAATGGGTTGTGCGGTGGTTGGAAAGTGGTGGAATCCATGGAAAATAATAAGTTGTATTTATGGACATAAAAGAACCTAGAGTAAATTATTAGCAAAACGATGCTTAAAAGACGTAAAACGGAAAAATGGCAATTGAATTGGCCTCTTAGCAACCTTAAGACGTGTAATAAAATGAGAAAGAAAAGTTAGAAAAATAAAGTTTAGAAATGGCCTTGTTTGGCCGAACCCTACAATGGGAGGGGAGGTGATTTTGTGTTTTCACGTTCTAATGGAAATTGGCGTATACTGATAACTGTATATGGTTGTATAGGTTGTAATACGTCAATTTGAATCCCGAACCGTGAAACAGTGGATTACCCCTGGTCCTGGACTAAGTGGATTGAGACACTCTGTCAAGTATCAAGTGGAAGAACATTTTGAGGTAACCTCTTGGTACTGAGGCTTGTTCCCCTTGTGTGTTCCACCATACCTATTGATGGTGATGGTAGGATATATGTATGAGTAGTGTAGAATAACATGAGCATGCATGCATTATACCAGTGGGTACTTCGGTACCGAGTCTCTGGCCAGTAGACAGTTAACCTTCGGGCAATTACGGACTTCCACCGGATAGGTCTCCGAGAGGGAGTTCCAGTTGACCTAGGGTCGTGGTGTGTCATCCGAATAGGGGCACACTACGAATGTCTCGGGTGTATATGGATGGAAGGGGTACCTTGGTTGTGATTCTTGGAACACGCCCTAGATGAGACCCATAGGCTTATATATGCCGAGGATGTTGTGTGGTATTGGTAGCTACCATCCCGCTTCATCGTATTTTGTATCCCGATATTCCCCAGTTTCTCTAAATCCCTTGCTATATCTCGTTTTAAGTGATGTTGTTTTATATTATTTATGTGCATCGAAGTAAGCCATACAGTATGATTTATGTAATAAATATAAACTGAGTAGGGTTGTAAGTGCCGCAAGTCATTGTAGGTCATTGTGTGTGCCACCCATTGGATTATTAGGTAAATTTGATATACTTGTGAGCTTATGCAGTTTGGGGATTTTAGGAAAAACAAAGGAAACTCTGGCGAATTTTCTGTAGAACTGGCAGAATTCAGACGAACTTTGGGAGAGTATATCTCCCTCCATAGAGGTCCGATAGGGACATGCCATACGCCGTTTTGAAGCTTGAGATGTCCCTTACATTGTATCCAAATCTTTGAATTTTATGAGTTGTGTGCAACCCTGTGGAGGTCAGTGAACACAGCTGCCCTGTTTTTCCCTGCACTTGGGGGCTGTTCTGGACCAGTTTTGGGAATTTTATTTCCGCTTCGTTTCTTAGTAAAATTAAGCGTATGATATGTCAAATTGAAGATTGAGGTGTCTAGTTTATGGTGTAAATTTTTTTGAGCAATTAGATAAGTGTATTCGGTGCAGTAATTCTGGGAGTGAAGGATGTTTGGAGCTGTTTTGGGGTTGGTTGGCAATTCTGCTTCTCCAACTTCAAACGGCGATAACCGGATCAAATGAGCTCGGAACCGAGCGTGTGATAGCTTCTTAGATAGGTAATTAAGTAAGAAAGAAAGATAGCAAGATATGAAGGACTGGATTTTTGCTTGCGTCCGCAAAAATTCAGAGACCGAACCCTGTTCGGATAGGTAGAAAACGTAAAATTATGAATTAGCTAAGTGAGTTTATGGGGACCCCTTAGTGGCTTATAATAAGTAAAGTACGTTATGAAAATAGTTTAGATAAGTATTCCGCAATAGTTTACAGTTATGGTTACACCTTTTTATTATTACGCTTTTTATGGTTTTAAATGTTGGCGTAATAATCGGAAAAAGTTTATTCGCATTTTTATAAATGAATTACTGTGATTGTAACTGCGCTTAATATCATAATCAATGTTAACAATACCGGTACGTAACAGGCTGTTACACATTCATGACGCCTGCGTTGTCAGCGCCTACTCTGCGACTCCACAAGTTATGGATTTCATTCATGACGCCTGCGTAGTCAGCGCCTACTCTGTGACTCCACAATTCAAGGATTGCATTCATGACGCCTGCGTATTCAGCGCCTACTCTGCGACTCCACAATTCATGGATTGCATGCATGACGCCTGCGTAGTCAGCGCCTACTCTGCGACTCCATAATTTAAGGATTGCATTCATGACGCCCATGCAATCAACGTGGAATGCAAAGATGACTGGCGCTACTAGCGCGAGATTCACGCTGTGAGCGTGAATGCCTCTAAATGAAAAATTCATTTGGCTCTACTAGCGTCACACCCATGTTATCAGTGTGTGTCTTCAGTGTTGAGCTTTTCAAATTGGACTTCTTTTATCTTGTTTTCCTACAAAAATATAATAAAATCAGTGACAAAATATCTGATTGAGATTTATCAATTTAATAACAATTATAGCCCTTTTTATCCAAGATTGATCAAGATTCTTTCTCTTTTTGGCTTAAAATCATATATATGCTGGAGGCATATCACTGACAGAACATGAAAGCTCTTTCCTCTTACAATAAAAAAGTAAAAACCCAAGAAGTTGTAGTTCCTTTTCTTTTCAAATATATAGCAGAAAAAAAAGTGACCCTTTTTTTTGTGTTTGTGGAAAATAAGAAGAAGGTTTGTTGGTTGGTTACCTGGCAAACATCACACAGAGGGTATTATTTTGAAGAAGGACGGTGAAGAGGGTATTGTTTTAATATCAGGGCTATTTTCGTAAACATTACTTTTTTACCCATTTATATTTTAGCTTCAATCAAACATGGATTTTATAAAAGTTATCTAATTTACCCAGTAAAGTTTTTCCTCACCAAACTACTTTTTTTTATATTTTCTTACCTATCTCACTTTATCTCACTTTCCAATTATTTTCCCATCAATTACATTTTCCTAGTATTCAACAAATTTCTCCTCAACTAAACGCTTCCTCAATATCTTGTCCTCAAAATGCGATATAACATTCCCGGTACTTAAATTGAATACCAAATTATAACCAAAACAAAAGATTATGATTGTTCAGTAAATGCACCATATCTATATGATCCAACCAGCCTAAAAGATTGGCTCTAAGCACATTCCCAATAACCCAGCGCACACATAAAGTCACACGGGTAACTTTAAGAACCAGCACTCCTAAATTAGAAATTTAAGTAATTTAATTATAAGTTTAGGATATAATTCCATAATTTTCTTTAGATAAATATGGAAAGAGCATAATAATTAATATTAAGTCACTTTTCAGAAGAAAAATGTAAACACTAAGTATTTCGCAATATAAATGGATACCGACAAAGTAATCCGAAAAATAGAAATAAAAATATTAATATTCCTAGAAAAATATATAGATTAAGAATATCAAATTTTGGATAAAAATAATAAGCAATGATGTCAGAACTAATACGGCTATTTCACAGTATAAAACGCATATGGTGAAGTGTCTCAAAAAATTATAATAAAAATATGATATCAAAGGGGGAGAAAATATAAATATCATCAAATTGAGCTTATGAGCTTATGCATATTATAAGTGAGAAGTTTTAAGAACATATGTATGCCTTATTTTTATTTAGCATAATAATTCTTAGTATACATATGTTTAGGGGGAGTATGTGATTACATGATTTTAATATCTTATGCTACTAACCCTTACTTGTCTCAACTTGAGTTTAAGTTGCCATCATAAAAAAGAGGGAGATTGAAGACCTCCTATATATGCATTATGGAATATATATTTTGATGATGACAAAGGGTTTATAAGAAGTCTCAAATTGAAGATGGAGTTTGAAGACACAAGTGGTTAGATATTTTTAGAATTTTTGTTACACACTATATTATATCATATGGTATCTACCTAAGCTCCAATTCATGTCTGTGGATCACATGCATTTAGTTGGATGCATTTCATATTACAAATTAAATAAAAAAATCTGAATAAAAAAATAAAACAATTAAAAATCAGTTTGCTATTAATATAATAAGGTTACTTTAATCAGCTATATTAAGTAAAGCTATCAGATGCCCCACGTTGTTATTAAAATAATAATAACATTTTCCTCCAATTTGAAAAGCTATGTTATCATAGATGCCCACCTCGTTAGTTTTTTTTTTTTTTTGGGGAAACCAAAAACGAAACGAATATAATAAGTAGTAAAAATAAAATAAATTAATATAAAAAAGTACTTTATCTGATATAAAAACCAACTTGACCGGAAGAAAAAAATGTATCACTTTATCATTTTCAGTTTTCGTCTTCATCAGAATACACTTTCACAGGGGCTTATTGCTTTTATACATATAATCGTTTGCAAACACATTGAGCGGCCGAGCATTTTTTGAGAAAATAATTTTGGTATCGGTTCTTTCTTGGATGAGCTTTATTCTGATCTCTTTCTTAGATGCTGCACTGGTGGGTTTACACAACACATGTAATCTGAGTTAACACAAATTGGTATTATAGAGATACAAAAATTTGGGGCTTTTTACGGTATATTCAAGAAACTCAAAACTTTTCTGAATCTTTGATTTGAAGCTTTTAATTAGAAATTTCCAGATCTATTATTCATATGCTTTAAGAATTTTGAGTGGTATAATCTGAATATTAAATCTCTTGAGTTGTTCATTGGTATAAAGATTTACTGTTAAAATTTGGAATCTGATTTTTATATTTACATTGTTATATTTTCTATTTAAATCATATTTCTTGGTACTTATTGTTTAGAAAATTAATTGTGTAATATCCAAGCTCCTTGGTACATTAATTTTAGAGATTTTCATACATATGTCACTAGTTTAATTTTCTGCATATGGCATAAAATTGTGGAGCTTAGTTTGATATTAATATATTTGGTGTGATAGGACACTGTATTTTTTGGGTTATTTCACTAGTTATAGTTCTAAAAAATGATGTATTGGTTATTAAGGTGGAGTAGTTGCCTGCTGTAAATCTGTCTAGGTGTGTGGGTGCAACCGAGAGGGTTGGCAACCTTGTGCTTGGCTTGAGAGTGTGTCTCCAGGACCTCAAGAACCCACTAGGGAGAGTGGAGGTCTTGTGTGAGAGGAGTTGGTGAACTCCGTAGGTTCAGCTTGAGAGTATTCTCAGAGTTTGGAGCAGTGTAGGCACTAGGAAGGTTTTTAATATTTTGTTTGATTGCTTGTGTACGTGTGTTTGTAAAACAGGTATACTTGTGACAAACTCCTTTGGCACTGGTGGTAAGGAGCCTGGGCCCCTTAACCAGAGGTCTCGAGTTCGAGACATGGGAATGGAAAAAAGGATTTGGGAGAGCTACCCCGAAAGGGTCCGACGGTGCTCGATGGGGATTAGTCTTCGGTTACGGCCGGAGGATACCTTTGAATTTATTCAAAAATAATATATTTACAGCTACTTCAGGCTGGATGTAGCACCCTACTTAGGGTTAGTGGGTGAGAACCAGGGTATATCGTGTGTCTATTGTCTCTCTGATTTAATTTTTGAATATTCTATTTTTGAGACAAAAAAATGACACCGCTTCTGGTTTGTTATTATTTTTGATGTAACAATTTTCTGTTATATTTTAGAGTGCTGTAGCACCTTACTGGATTTGATATAACTGTTGTAGCACTTAAACTATTTTCTGGTATTTGGGAATTAATCATTTTCTGTTTTAAGTAAGAAAGCTTGTTGCTGCTTTTGCTCTATAAAATAAAAGGTCAGATATGTTTTCTATTGATATACATTATATAGAAATCATTTTGGGCATATAAGGATCTAAGGTAAAATTAGTAAAATTGTTATAGTTGTGTGACTATTATCTGGACTGAACTTAATAAATAAATTGATAAATGTCAATCTTGTTGAGTTAGTGTGGTGATTATGCTTAATTGTTCAACTTTGTCTAGACTTTACAGATTTAAGGATCTACTAAGAAAAAAGATTTTGAAAAAGTTTAGAACACTTATTCACCCCCCCTCTAGGTGTTCCGTAAGCGTCCTGTGTAAGAAGTCACTTGCCCAACATTGGATAAGTGTTTTAGTCGCAGTGTTAGTTTGAAGTCGCTACTTGGTTGTCGAAAATTCAGTTTAAAGCAGTCACTTTGCGAAAAACATAACCGGAGTTATACAACTCCAATTTAGACATAAAATATGTCGTTGGAAAGCTTAGGATGTCTTGTTTAACATATAAAAATATTAGAATTTTTGGTAAAGATTTACAATTAATGTTTTAAAAATAGTAAATGAGTTTTGTGCTTAGGGGCTCTGGGAGAAGCCTGCAGTCACTAAACGAAAAAGAAATAATGCTCTCTTTGACATGAAATGGACATGTTTATTAATGCATGTATATTATAAAACAGATTGAGATCTTGTTGTGCATTATGAATATGGGCGATTATTGGTCACCGAGTTGGTTGTAAAGGATTTAGCTTGACAGGTAAGCTTTCGGTCCTCGGTTTTATCCACTGTTTGTTCCACCAGACTCCATGGGAGGTTGGTTTGATGTGCATGGTATACTTTTTCTGAAAATGTTCATGCATTGATATTTATCTAATATAGGTGGATATAGTTGTTGATGTAATGTATGGATGTGATGTTGATTACTTTCATGATCAGGCTGCGACGCTAGTATGTAAGGCAATTGATATTTATCTGATATGTGTCGATATGCTTGTTGATGTAATGTATGGATGTGATGTTGATTACTTACACGATCAGGAAGCGATCCTGGTGTGTAACGCATGAGGCAGCAACCCTCATGTTTTGTAGGTTGCAGACGTACGTAATGTCTATCCTATTCTCTGACCAATTGAACCGCACTTGCATACATCACATGAAATATATTGAGATATATGATTATATGAGGATCTAGTGTTTTCTCTCTAGATACCTATGAATTAGGTATCTTGGGGACAGTGGATCGTGACACACGATATAAGGGCCTTAGCCATAGGGGGTGTGTGTGCGCTGTTGTGATTGCATAAAATAGGGTTTTTGAGAGATAGTGATACCTGTGGTCCTCAGTTCCTATTTATAGTGCTTACCTTTGGGCTTGCATGATTTGGGTCTCCTGCAAGCATGGGCCTTAGCCAGGTCCATAATAGTGCACTCATTTTATATGTTGCAATATTTACTGCTATAAATGGCCCGATATAGCCATTCTCTTTATCCTATTATTAATCAGCTTCTTTATATATGGCCTGCATTGTTTTAGATCTTATATTATACATGGAAGTAATTTTGGGGTGAAGGATTCCTTGATGACCTCTTGCCTTATTGAGATTTCTGTTAAAAATCACACCCCTTCTGGGATATATTTTTTAGGAGATGATGTTTGTGAGACGGACACTGATAGAGGCAAGAGGCAAGAGGCCAGCATAGAGATTTCATTATTGTTATGAGCCATGCATATTATGATTATTTATTTTGACATGATGATACTTTTTTGTGATTAGACTTGATGGATTATGTTGTTATTTGATGTGAGCATAGGGATTGTCTATGCCACTATTAAATAATTTGTTTATTTGTTGACTTGAGTAATTGTATCATAAGACCATGAGTTATGGATGCTTTTGAATTGTTATTTATGAGTACGAGGTATTTCAATTTTATTTTAGCACCGCAATTACATAAGGATTGTTATTAAATCGAAAAGTTAATCCACCATGAGGATTAACCTTGTTTAGTATAAAAAAGTGTATGTTGCTTATGCGATTAATTATTGCAAGATGTGCTTTAAATACCATTTATATGTTAATACACCGACTGCATACGGGGGTGTTACATAACCCGTGGGTGGCTTTTCTACCCAATGTAATAATGGCCATAATACCTTCAAACAAGGTAAATACAAGTGACGGAAGATCAACCATCTCATCCAGCCTCACTCTCCCTCATCGCATTAAATGCGAGTCCCACCGCTTTAAATGTCAAACCCCATCTATAAATACACCCTCTACAGGGTACTATTCAAATATACTCATAAATTGTTACTCTGTTAAATTGGAGAGTCACCTTAACCATTAAACACAATCCCCCCCCCCTTTCTTTTTATGCCTCATTGCATTTGGGAAGTATAACAACCCTAATTCTCAAGATGTGTTAAATAAGGTTTAAGTGAGACAGTGTGTGAGTTTAGTGTTTGTTAAAAGAATTCTAATAATTAAATCATGAATTATCATGATAACTTATTAGAGGATACAATTCATGTCTAACAAGTCAATTATGACATAAATAAGAGTATGAGTTATTTTGACAAACATAGATGTCAATTTGGTAAAGACAGAGGTATTTTGTTAATTTGCCAAAATTAGGTCTGAACTAAATTTTGACAGTATGATAAAATTGTCTGGTGTATTATAAGAGATATAAGTATCCTTAATTTAATTTGATGATGTGTAGAAAAACTAAAAGATTTAAGTCAAACAATAGAAAACTAATTAAGTGTAAATAAATCAAAATTTAATAAAACTTGAAATATAAGTCTAAATTTGATTTCATTAAATTGTTTAAGAAATGCTATGAATTCTAAGAGATATTAAATTAGTCTAATCATGGTTAGATAATTAATTGAAAATAGGTCAAAGATTATTTAAATTAGAACCAATAAGAAATTGTATAGAAATTCAAAGTCAACGTAAGTCAAAGTAAGCTAGAATTTGTAACTAAGCTTAATTCTTGATCAAAGTTGATTGTCTTGCTTTCTTTGCTATGACATATGTGTAATTACTTTATTCATGATTGGTTGGTCAAAGTTTCAAGTTAGAAAAGATAAAGTAACAACCAATAGAAACTAAGTCACATAAACTTTGAAAAAAGTCAAATACTGTGTTATGTTGTCTTTTTGGGTACAAGTTGATTCTCTCTTGTTTAGTTAACATACTCGACGCCATTTTAGGTTCAATTTGCCCAAGGAAGTGCGCTCCAAGTGTAAAGTGGAAACGAATAAGAATTAAGTTATTTTAATGTTTGAAAAAGTTAGGGCTTGTTTGGTGTATTGTATAAGGCCTGATAGTATAAGTTTGTATTATACGTTATGACATTTTTAGTTGTTCGGTGTGACCATCGTAAAGTATAAACTTATACAGCAGGATCCCTTTATACATCAAAATGATGTATAACTTAATCCGGCCTAGGAGTGGTAGATTAAGCCTGATAAGGGATTGATGTATTAACCAATGCAATTCTTAAGAATTAATATATTATTTTAATATTAGTAAATTAAAATAAAAATTAATAATTTTTCAATATATAATTTTTTTAAATATTGGAGATTTTATTTTTATAAAAAATAATATATTTTTTGGACACACTGATCAACATAATTCTTTAAAGAATAATATTATCTGATATATTTGGAAGAATTATGTAAATTTTGTATTAAAAGGTAATTTTGACAAAGATATTTATTTTAACCTATCTAGTATTATACAGTGTATTACCAAATATTGGATGATATTATCTTATACAATATATTATCTTATAGAATATAATGTCAAATGCTGGATAATATTAAAATTTAATCAAGTCATATACAATCATATCTCATACTATCAGATCTTATACTATCAGGCCTTATTATATACTATGTACCAAATATGCCCTTAAAAATGATAGGCTTTAGTTATTTTTCTATGTATATGTCGGTTCTTTCATGCTTTTTTGCACTTCCATGATGCATTGGCTGATCACAAGGGTGTGTGTTAACTTAAAGGTTTGATAAAATATCTTAAGTGTTAAAGTCAAAAAGTTAAGAAAACTTGCACATTAAATCATTATTTTTGACAAAAATATTTATTTTTTACATATCTAGTATTATACAGTGTATTACCAAATATTGGATGATATTATCTTATACAATATATTATCTTATACAATATAATATCAAATGCTGGATATTATTAAAATTTAATTAAATCTTATACAATCATATTTTATGCTATCAGATCTTATAATATCGAGCCTTATCCTATACTATGTACCAAACATGCCCTTAAAAATGGTGGGCTTTAGTTATTTTTCTATGTATAAGTCGGTTCTTTCATGATTTTTTGCACTTCCACGATGCATTGGCTGATCTCAAGGGTGTGTGTCTTTCCTTTGGAAGTTAACTTAAAGGTTTGATAAAATATCTTAAGTGTTAAAGTCAAAAAGTTAAGAAAACTTACAGATTAAGTCATTATTTTTCATATAAGTTACTTTCTCTTATTATTGTCTTACTTTCTCTTATTATCTTACTTTCAAGCACTTTTCTTCTTTTTCTTCTTGGCTGAGGGTTCAATGGGGAGGAAGAGCTTGAGAGAACTTTGATTTTAGCCATTATGTCTGTTATGGATATGAAGTAACAGTCTGATACTGCCGCCCTAGAAGATCTCACTAGGAGATTCTGAAGTATCTCAACAGCTTGGAACAATCACTGATTCAGGGCTATTGAGGCGGATAGGATCTCAACAGAAGGAGGGTGGATCCGACTAAGATGGGGGAGCTCAGGGGGGCTGGAAACCTAGCCAGGTAATCCTATAAATAAGAGCTCAAACATCTCAGGTATTCACTTCTCGATTACTTAGCTTATCCCACTCACATTGAGCACACACCACTCCTTGGTTATAAAGCATATTGCTTGTGCGCAGTGACTGGGACCTCGGCGTTAAGCCTAGTATACAGTTGATATACACTATCTCTGAGCGCATACTATACGGTATAGCAATACGGTCTATCTCGGACCTAACATTGGCGCCGTCTGTGGAAATCGGTAAAATTCGACTCCCATACCACAATGACGAACACTCGTTCCACGTCTGGCAACGCTCAGACATCGTCGCACCAGTCTGCATTGGAGCAGCTTCAGGCTACCGCTTCTCCTGCCTTGGTGGACGTTCAGGTCGAAGGGGTCGGACTACAGGGGCCGGCTCCTACATCCCAAATCAGAAACACAACAGCTTCAACCCGCCCACCTGAACCACCAAATGTCACCACAATGGCTATGGGGGCAATCCTTCAATGGATGCAGGAGATGGAAAACAGATTCCTAACCCAGCAATGATTGGACGCGGAGAGGATGGCGACACTCGAAACCGAGTTAAGAAACCGGAACCCTCATAGCGGAACTGGAGGTGATGCGCAAGTCCAGAATGGAGGAAACTTGCATCAAAATGCTGGTGGAAATGCTAATGCTGGCAATGGATGGACATAACACCATACCGCCGCTGCTGCCGACGGAAATGTCCTGGACAATCTTGTCCTTCACCTCGGCAACCAACAAGAGGGTGGAGGCCAGAACAACTTGAATAATGAAAATTACCTGGATGATGATGAGGCTAATGATAGCCCATTCACAGATAGACTCATGAACTTGGCCATTCCGCCAAGGTTCAAGAGCACGAGAATACCCCTGATGGGAGTCAGGACCCGGAAGCCCATTTGGAGGCCTTCAAGACTAAAATATTATTTAATGGGATCACAGGACCCATTAAGGCTAGAATTTTCGCAACGACCTTGATGGGACAGGCAATGAACTGGATAACCAGGCTTCCCAGGAATTCAATTGACTCGTTTGAGGACTTAGCTCGGACTTTTCGACTTAACTTCGCAACAAGAAAAGTACATCTCATGCCGGCATATGCTCTGGGAAGAATTCGCCAGAAGGACAATGAATCGTTGAGAAAATACCTCGACCGATTCAAAGATGTCGCGCTCAAGGTTCGGGGCCTCACCGAAGCCGTGCACCTCCATTTAATCATTTCAGGATTAGATGGTAACTCCCCTCTTGCAAGATTAATCTACAAGAACCCGGTCAATGACCTCGAGGGATTCCGACGTAGGCGGGATAAATACATCGACGTTGAGGACATGCAAAAGGTTTACGTCGAATCTCGAGGACGAAGCCCGTCACGAAGGAGTCCGAATAAGAAAAATGGTAGAGATCGGGATCATAAGGGGCCCAAAAGAGGAAACGAAGCTCGTGAGAAGAGGGCGGAAGATCGCTCCCCTAGGAGGAAATTTGAAGACTACACACCACTGAACATGCCCAGGTCTAAGATCTGGAAGGAGGTAGCTCAAACAGAAATGCGAAATGTCGACCGACCTCGTCCCCTCAAAGCAAAGAGTGGACTAGACAGAAGTAAATACTGTGCATTCCACGACCAAAACGGCCATGTTACGGACGACTGTTGGGACCTTCGAGATGCAATCGAAAAACACGTGAGGGAAGGAAAGTTGAAACAGTACATAATCCGTACACAGGGGAAGAAAAATAACAAGCAAAGACAAAAAAGCCGAAGCCGAAGCTGAAGTCCGAGGAGAGGAGACAAAAAGGATCAAAGGCAGGACCGCAGTGCCAAAGGCAAAGAGGTCGACGATAGAGGTGAGACTTTCCCTGAAGCGGAATTTGAATGTAATGTGATTAGTGGAGCAATGGGTGGAGGAGGAGACTCGGCGAACGCCCGAAGAAAATACTTGAAGGAGGTCATGTCCATCAGGGACCGGCCGACCTTCAAAGTGAAGGACAACGAGCTGGACCCCCCCTCTGCTGTTTTTTACCAAAGAAGAATTGGCAAGGGTTGTACAAGGACACACTGATGGATTGGTGATCACTGGTGTGTTAGTCAATTGTCGAGTTAGGAGAATTTTCATTGATCACGGAAGCTGTGCGGATATAATTCTCTGGGATGCCTTCCAGAGAATGAATTTCGATGAGAAGGACCTAAAACCATGCGTTACCGAGTTACTGGGGTTTAATGGAGCGCCGTCCCCCCCAAAGGGTTATATTGACCTGAAACTAACTCTTGGTACGAAGGATTCGTTCCGTACTGGGAGGGTTCGTTTTGTGGTGGTGGACACTTCCTCTTCCTATAATGTGATCATTGGCCGTCCTACGATTCATGAATGGGACATGCTGATATCCACTAAGCATCAATGCTTGAAGATGCCAGGACTGAATAACGAAGTCGTCACAATCAGAGGAGACCAAAAAGAATCAAGGGAGTGCTATTATGAGACCTTACGAGTCCATCATGGTGACCCAGCATCCCCCCCTCGAATTAGAGGGGAAGGAACGAAGGATCAGTCCTTGAGGGCGGCTGGAAGAGAGGTCAACTTGGTCGAGCTCGACATGAAAGAGGAGCTACAGTCGCCGCGTCCAGAACCCGAAGGCTAGTTAGAAGAAGTCGAGATCCGTGGGGATGGCGGAGGAAACACTAAGGTCGGAAAGTCTTTGGAGGGTGAGTTTCAGAACGAACTCGTTTCTTTCCTAAAGAAAAATTCCGATGTGTTTGCATGGAAGGCTTCGGAGATTCCAGGAATTGATCCAGCGTTTTGCTTCCATAAGCTCTCCATGTATCCGGGATCAAGGCCGGTATCCCAAAAGAAGAGGAAGATAGGGTTGGACAGGCGACAAGCTTTAAGCGAGCATGTTGACGAGCTTCTAGAGGCCGAATTTATCAGGGAGATACAGTACACTACATGGCTGTCTAACGTGGTAATGGTTAAAAAA